>CM060968.1:92749962-92759962 GCA_030765045.1 Tenodera sinensis | reverse complement strand
TAAAAATGGCGCCTTTAAGAGCATTACGACAATCCTTATAGGTACGTAAGGCAAGTTGCTTTTCATCATAGCCGACATTACGTCTGTTAATTCTAGTAAGGTAGCGTTTAGCCTTATTACATTGCCTCCGTAAATCAGCTATGTCATCATTCCACCAATAGACTCCTTTGCGGCGACCACAAAAGTATTTCTTTGGTAATACTGAATCACAGGCGTTGCAGATAGCCTGGTCTATTCCATACGCTTGATGAAGAAAGCTGGAACTAATTTGTTCCTCAAGATGAGCCAACAATTGATCCTTCTTCTCGTTTCGAAAAATCCAGCCCATAGATTTACCGGAAGGTGATAGAGATGGAACGGGCATCACCACTTCAAAATAGATACTTCTATGATAGCTTAAATTTTCCTCATCGCTCACATTCCAATTCCGTACCTTGTTCCTAAGATCCACACTACACAAGGTTAGATCAATGTAGGAAGAACCTCCATTTCTTTCAAAAGTAGGCAGCACCCCATCATTTAAAATGATAAGATTACATTCACCAGCCCATTCTGCCAATGCACTACCCTTTCTGTCCTCAATTGGGGAGCCCCAGCAGTGTGCTTTAGCATTAAAGTCTCCACCTATTAGCAGACGCCTACGGTGTTGTTGTAAACTGGTGGTCAAAGCAAAAAGAAAATGCTGAAAAGCGTCAATATTGCACGCTGGAGAAATGTAGCACGAATACACTACAAAATCACCAATGTCTATCCATACAAAACCGTCTCCACCTCCGGTGGCACGCACTTTAAAATAATCATGAGGTAGATAAATGGCCGCATCAAGTCTATTGTCTGTAAGCCATTTAGTAGTAGTAGTAGTAGTAGTAGTAGTAGTAGTAGTAGTAGTAGTAGTAGTAGTAGTAGTAGTAGTAGTAGTAGTAGTAGTAGTAGTAGTAGTAGTAGTAGTAGTAGTAGTAGTAGTAGTAGTAGTAGTAGTAGTAGTAGTAGTAGTAGTAGTAGTAGTAGTAGTAGTAGTAGTAGTAGTAGTAGTAGTAGTAGTAGTAGTAGTAGTAGTAGTAGTAGTAGTAGTAGTAGTAGTAGTAGTAGTAGTAGTAGTAGTAGTAGTAGTAGTAGTAGTAGTAGTAGTAGTAGTAGTAGTAGTAGTAGTAGTAGTAGTAGTAGTAGTAGTAGTAGTAGTAGTAGTAGTAGTAGTAGTAGTAGTAGTAGTAGTAGTAGTAGTAGTAGTAGTAGTAGTAGTAGTAGTAGTAGTAGTAGTAGTAGTAGTAGTAGTAGTAGTAGTAGTAGTAGTAGTAGTAGTAGTAGTAGTAGTAGTAGTAGTAGTAGTAGTAGTAGTAGTAGTAGTAGTAGTAGTAGTAGTAGTAGTAGTAGTAGTAGTAGTAGTAGTAGTAGTAGTAGTAGTAGTAGTAGTAGTAGTAGTAGTAGTAGTAGTAGTAGTAGTAGTAGTAGTAGTAGTAGTAGTAGTAGTAGTAGTAGTAGTAGTAGTAGTAGTAGTAGTAGTAGTAGTAGTAGTAGTAGTAGTAGTAGTAGTAGTAGTAGTAGTAGTAGTAGTAGTAGTAGTAGTAGTAGTAGTAGTAGTAGTAGTAGTAGTAGTAGTAGTAGTAGTAGTAGTAGTAGTAGTAGTAGTAGTAGTAGTAGTAGTAGTAGTAGTAGTAGTAGTAGTAGTAGTAGTAGTAGTAGTAGTAGTAGTAGTAGTAGTAGTAGTAGTAGTAGTAGTAGTAGTAGTAGTAGTAGTAGTAGTAGTAGTAGTAGTAGTAGTAGTAGTAGTAGTAGTAGTAGTAGTAGTAGTAGTAGTAGTAGTAGTAGTAGTAGTAGTAGTAGTAGTAGTAGTAGTAGTAGTAGTAGTAGTAGTAGTAGTAGTAGTAGTAGTAGTAGTAGTAGTAGTAGTAGTAGTAGTAGTAGTAGTAGTAGTAGTAGTAGTAGTAGTAGTAGTAGTAGTAGTAGTAGTAGTAGTAGTAGTAGTAGTAGTAGTAGTAGTAGTAGTAGTAGTAGTAGTAGTAGTAGTAGTAGTAGTAGTAGTAGTAGTAGTAGTAGTAGTAGTAGTAGTAGTAGTAGTAGTAGTAGTAGTAGTAGTAGTAGTAGTATAGTAGTAGTAGTAGTAGTAGTAGTAGTAGTAGTAGTAGTAGTAGTAGTAGTAGTAGTAGTAGTAGTAGTAGTAGTAGTAGTAGTAGTAGTAGTAGTAGTAGTAGTAGTAGTAGTAGTAGTAGTAGTAGTAGTAGTAGTAGTAGTAGTAGTAGTAGTAGTAGTAGTAGTAGTAGTAGTAGTAGTAGTAGTAGTAGTAGTAGTAGTAGTAGTAGTAGTAGTAGTAGTAGTAGTAGTAGTAGTAGTAGTAGTAGTAGTAGTAGTAGTAGTAGTAGTAGTAGTAGTAGTAGTATAGTAGTAGTAGTAGTAGTAGTAGTAGTAGTAGTAGTAGTAGTAGTAGTAGTAGTAGTAGTAGTAGTAGTAGTAGTAGTAGTAGTAGTAGTAGTAGTAGTAGTAGTAGTAGTAGTAGTAGTAGTAGTAGTAGTAGTAGTAGTAGTAGTAGTAGTAGTAGTAGTAGTAGTAGTAGTAGTAGTAGTAGTAGTAGTAGTAGTAGTAGTAGTAGTAGTAGTAGTAGTAGTAGTAGTAGTAGTAGTAGTAGTAGTAGTAGTAGTAGTAGTAGTAGTAGTAGTAGTAGTAGTAGTAGTAGTAGTAGTAGTAGTAGTAGTAGTAGTAGTAGTAGTAGTAGTAGTAGTAGTAGTAGTAGTAGTAGTAGTAGTAGTAGTAGTAGTAGTAGTAGTAGTAGTAGTAGTAGTAGTAGTAGTAGTAGTAGTAGTAGTAGTTAGTAGTAGTAGTAGTAGTAGTAGTAGTAGTAGTAGTAGTAGTAGTAGTAGTAGTAGTAGTAGTAGTAGTAGTAGTAGTAGTAGTAGTAGTAGTAGTAGTAGTAGTAGTAGTAGTAGTAGTAGTAGTAGTAGTAGTAGTAGTAGTAGTAGTAGTAGTAGTAGTAGTAGTAGTAGTAGTAGTAGTAGTAGTAGTAGTAGTAGTAGTAGTAGTAGTAGTAGTAGTAGTAGTAGTAGTAGTAGTAGTAGTAGTAGTAGTAGTAGTAGTAGTAGTAGTAGTAGTAGTAGTAGTAGTAGTAGTAGTAGTAGTAGTAGTAGTAGTAGTAGTAGTAGTAGTAGTAGTAGTAGTAGTAGTAGTAGTAGTAGTAGTATAGTAGTAGTAGTAGTAGTAGTAGTAGTAGTAGTAGTAGTAGTAGTAGTAGTAGTAGTAGTAGTAGTAGTAGTAGTAGTAGTAGTAGTAGTAGTAGTAGTAGTAGTAGTAGTAGTAGTAGTAGTAGTAGTAGTAGTAGTAGTAGTAGTAGTAGTAGTAGTAGTAGTAGTAGTAGTAGTAGTAGTAGTAGTAGTAGTAGTAGTAGTAGTAGTAGTAGTAGTAGTAGTAGTAGTAGTAGTAGTAGTAGTAGTAGTAGTAGTAGTAGTAGTAGTAGTAGTAGTAGTAGTAGTAGTAGTAGTAGTAGTAGTAGTAGTAGTAGTAGTAGTAGTAGTAGTAGTAGTAGTAGTAGTAGTAGTAGTAGTAGTAGTAGTAGTAGTAGTAGTAGTAGTAGTAGTAGTAGTAGTAGTAGTAGTAGTAGTAGTAGTAGTAGTAGTAGTAGTAGTAGTAGTGTAGTAGTAGTAGTAGTAGTAGTAGTAGTAGTAGTAGTAGTAGTAGTAGTAGTAGTAGTAGTAGTAGTAGTAGTAGTAGTAGTAGTAGTAGTAGTAGTAGTAGTAGTAGTAGTAGTAGTAGTAGTAGTAGTAGTAGTAGTAGTAGTAGTAGTAGTAGTAGTAGTAGTAGTAGTAGTAGTAGTAGTAGTAGTAGTAGTAGTAGTAGTAGTAGTAGTAGTAGTAGTAGTAGTAGTAGTAGTAGTAGTAGTAGTAGTAGTAGTAGTAGTAGTAGTAGTAGTAGTAGTAGTAGTAGTAGTAGTAGTAGTAGTAGTAGTAGTAGTAGTAGTAGTAGTAGTAGTAGTAGTAGTAGTAGTAGTAGTAGTAGTAGTAGTAGTAGTAGTAGTAGTAGTAGTAGTAGTAGTAGTAGTAGTAGTAGTAGTAGTAGTAGTAGTAGTAGTAGTAGTAGTAGTAGTAGTAGTAGTAGTAGTAGTAGTAGTAGTAGTAGTAGTAGTAGTAGTAGTAGTAGTAGTAGTAGTAGTAGTAGTAGTAGTAGTAGTAGTAGTAGTAGTAGTAGTAGTAGTAGTAGTAGTAGTAGTAGTAGTAGTAGTAGTAGTAGTAGTAGTAGTAGTAGTAGTAGTAGTAGTAGTAGTAGTAGTAGTAGTAGTAGTAGTAGTAGTAGTAGTAGTAGTAGTAGTAGTAGTAGTAGTAGTAGTAGTAGTAGTAGTAGTAGTAGTAGTAGTAGTAGTAGTAGTAGTAGTAGTAGTAGTAGTAGTAGTAGTAGTAGTAGTAGTAGTAGTAGTAGTAGTAGTAGTAGTAGTAGTAGTAGTAGTAGTAGTAGTAGTAGTAGTAGTAGTAGTAGTAGTAGTAGTAGTAGTAGTAGTAGTAGTAGTAGTAGTAGTAGTAGTAGTAGTAGTAGTAGTAGTAGTAGTAGTAGTAGTAGTAGTAGTAGTAGTAGTAGTAGTAGTAGTAGTAGTAGTAGTAGTAGTAGTAGTAGTAGTAGTAGTAGTAGTAGTAGTAGTAGTAGTAGTAGTAGTAGTAGTAGTAGTAGTAGTAGTAGTAGTAGTAGTAGTAGTAGTAGTAGTAGTAGTAGTAGTAGTAGTAGTAGTAGTAGTAGTAGTAGTAGTAGTAGTAGTAGTAGTAGTAGTAGTAGTAGTAGTAGTAGTAGTAGTAGTAGTAGTAGTAGTAGTAGTAGTAGTAGTAGTAGTAGTAGTAGTAGTAGTAGTAGTAGTAGTAGTAGTAGTAGTAGTAGTAGTAGTAGTAGTAGTAGTAGTAGTAGTAGTAGTAGTAGTAGTAGTAGTAGTAGTAGTAGTAGTAGTAGTAGTAGTAGTAGTAGTAGTAGTAGTAGTAGTAGTAGTAGTAGTAGTAGTAGTAGTAGTAGTAGTAGTAGTAGTAGTAGTAGTAGTAGTAGTAGTAGTAGTAGTAGTAGTAGTAGTAGTAGTAGTAGTAGTAGTAGTAGTAGTAGTAGTAGTAGTAGTAGTAGTAGTAGTAGTAGTAGTAGTAGTAGTAGTAGTAGTAGTAGTAGTAGTAGTAGTAGTAGTAGTAGTAGTAGTAGTAGTAGTAGTAGTAGTAGTAGTAGTAGTAGTAGTAGTAGTAGTAGTAGTAGTAGTAGTAGTAGTAGTAGTAGTAGTAGTAGTAGTAGTAGTAGTAGTAGTAGTAGTAGTAGTAGTAGTAGTAGTAGTAGTAGTAGTAGTAGTAGTAGTAGTAGTAGTAGTAGTAGTAGTAGTAGTAGTAGTAGTAGTAGTAGTAGTAGTAGTAGTAGTAGTAGTAGTAGTAGTAGTAGTAGTAGTAGTAGTAGTAGTAGTAGTAGTAGTAGTAGTAGTAGTAGTAGTAGTAGTAGTAGTAGTAGTAGTAGTAGTAGTAGTAGTAGTAGTAGTAGTAGTAGTAGTAGTAGTAGTAGTAGTAGTAGTAGTAGTAGTAGTAGTAGTAGTAGTAGTAGTAGTAGTAGTAGTAGTAGTAGTAGTAGTAGTAGTAGTAGTAGTAGTAGTAGTAGTAGTAGTAGTAGTAGTAGTAGTAGTAGTAGTAGTAGTAGTAGTAGTAGTAGTAGTAGTAGTAGTAGTAGTAGTAGTAGTAGTAGTAGTAGTAGTAGTAGTAGTAGTAGTAGTAGTAGTAGTAGTAGTAGTAGTAGTAGTAGTAGTAGTAGTAGTAGTAGTAGTAGTAGTAGTAGTAGTAGTAGTAGTAGTAGTAGTAGTAGTAGTAGTAGTAGTAGTAGTAGTAGTAGTAGTAGTAGTAGTAGTAGTAGTAGTAGTAGTAGTAGTAGTAGTAGTAGTAGTAGTAGTAGTAGTAGTAGTAGTAGTAGTAGTAGTAGTAGTAGTAGTAGTAGTAGTAGTAGTAGTAGTAGTAGTAGTAGTAGTAGTAGTAGTAGTAGTAGTAGTAGTAGTAGTAGTAGTAGTAGTAGTAGTAGTAGTAGTAGTAGTAGTAGTAGTAGTAGTAGTAGTAGTAGTAGTAGTAGTAGTAGTAGTAGTAGTAGTAGTAGTAGTAGTAGTAGTAGTAGTAGTAGTAGTAGTAGTAGTAGTAGTAGTAGTAGTAGTAGTAGTAGTAGTAGTAGTAGTAGTAGTAGTAGTAGTAGTAGTAGTAGTAGTAGTAGTAGTAGTAGTAGTAGTAGTAGTAGTAGTAGTAGTAGTAGTAGTAGTAGTAGTAGTAGTAGTAGTAGTAGTAGTAGTAGTAGTAGTAGTAGTAGTAGTAGTAGTAGTAGTAGTAGTAGTAGTAGTAGTAGTAGTAGTAGTAGTAGTAGTAGTAGTAGTAGTAGTAGTAGTAGTAGTAGTAGTAGTAGTAGTAGTAGTAGTAGTAGTAGTAGTAGTAGTAGTAGTAGTAGTAGTAGTAGTAGTAGTAGTAGTAGTAGTAGTAGTAGTAGTAGTAGTAGTAGTAGTAGTAGTAGTAGTAGTAGTAGTAGTAGTAGTAGTAGTAGTAGTAGTAGTAGTAGTAGTAGTAGTAGTAGTAGTAGTAGTAGTAGTAGTAGTAGTAGTAGTAGTAGTAGTAGTAGTAGTAGTAGTAGTAGTAGTAGTAGTAGTAGTAGTAGTAGTAGTAGTAGTAGTAGTAGTAGTAGTAGTAGTAGTAGTAGTAGTAGTAGTAGTAGTAGTAGTAGTAGTAGTAGTAGTAGTAGTAGTAGTAGTAGTAGTAGTAGTAGTAGTAGTAGTAGTAGTAGTAGTAGTAGTAGTAGTAGTAGTAGTAGTAGTAGTAGTAGTAGTAGTAGTAGTAGTAGTAGTAGTAGTAGTAGTAGTAGTAGTAGTAGTAGTAGTAGTAGTAGTAGTAGTAGTAGTAGTAGTAGTAGTAGTAGTAGTAGTAGTAGTAGTAGTAGTAGTAGTAGTAGTAGTAGTAGTAGTAGTAGTAGTAGTAGTAGTAGTAGTAGTAGTAGTAGTAGTAGTAGTAGTAGTAGTAGTAGTAGTAGTAGTAGTAGTAGTAGTAGTAGTAGTAGTAGTAGTAGTAGTAGTAGTAGTAGTAGTAGTAGTAGTAGTAGTAGTAGTAGTAGTAGTAGTAGTAGTAGTAGTAGTAGTAGTAGTAGTAGTAGTAGTAGTAGTAGTAGTAGTAGTAGTAGTAGTAGTAGTAGTAGTAGTAGTAGTAGTAGTAGTAGTAGTAGTAGTAGTAGTAGTAGTAGTAGTAGTAGTAGTAGTAGTAGTAGTAGTAGTAGTAGTAGTAGTAGTAGTAGTAGTAGTAGTAGTAGTAGTAGTAGTAGTAGTAGTAGTAGTAGTAGTAGTAGTAGTAGTAGTAGTAGTAGTAGTAGTAGTAGTAGTAGTAGTAGTAGTAGTAGTAGTAGTAGTAGTAGTAGTAGTAGTAGTAGTAGTAGTAGTAGTAGTAGTAGTAGTAGTAGTAGTAGTAGTAGTAGTAGTAGTAGTAGTAGTAGTAGTAGTAGTAGTAGTAGTAGTAGTAGTAGTAGTAGTAGTAGTAGTAGTAGTAGTAGTAGTAGTAGTAGTAGTAGTAGTAGTAGTAGTAGTAGTAGTAGTAGTAGTAGTAGTAGTAGTAGTAGTAGTAGTAGTAGTAGTAGTAGTAGTAGTAGTAGTAGTAGTAGTAGTAGTAGTAGTAGTAGTAGTAGTAGTAGTAGTAGTAGTAGTAGTAGTAGTAGTAGTAGTAGTAGTAGTAGTAGTAGTAGTAGTAGTAGTAGTAGTAGTAGTAGTAGTAGTAGTAGTAGTAGTAGTAGTAGTAGTAGTAGTAGTAGTAGTAGTAGTAGTAGTAGTAGTAGTAGTAGTAGTAGTAGTAGTAGTAGTAGTAGTAGTAGTAGTAGTAGTAGTAGTAGTAGTAGTAGTAGTAGTAGTAGTAGTAGTAGTAGTAGTAGTAGTAGTAGTAGTAGTAGTAGTAGTAGTAGTAGTAGTAGTAGTAGTAGTAGTAGTAGTAGTAGTAGTAGTAGTAGTAGTAGTAGTAGTAGTAGTAGTAGTAGTAGTAGTAGTAGTAGTAGTAGTAGTAGTAGTAGTAGTAGTAGTAGTAGTAGTAGTAGTAGTAGTAGTAGTAGTAGTAGTAGTAGTAGTAGTAGTAGTAGTAGTAGTAGTAGTAGTAGTAGTAGTAGTAGTAGTAGTAGTAGTAGTAGTAGTAGTAGTAGTAGTAGTAGTAGTAGTAGTAGTAGTAGTAGTAGTAGTAGTAGTAGTAGTAGTAGTAGTAGTAGTAGTAGTAGTAGTAGTAGTAGTAGTAGTAGTAGTAGTAGTAGTAGTAGTAGTGTAGTAGTAGTAGTAGTAGTAGTAGTAGTAGTAGTAGTAGTAGTAGTAGTAGTAGTAGTAGTAGTAGGTAGTAGTTAGTAGTAGTAGTAGTAGTAGTAGTAGTAGTAGTAGTAGTAGTAGTAGTAGTAGTAGTAGTAGTTGTAGTAGTTAGTAGTAGTAGTAGTAGTAGTAGTAGTAGTAGTAGTAGTAGTAGTAGTAGTAGTAGTAGTAGTAGTAGTAGTAGTAGTAGTAGTAGTAGTAGTAGTAGTAGTAGTAGTAGTAGTAGTAGTAGTAGTAGTAGTAGTAGTAGTAGTAGTAGTAGTAGTAGTAGTAGTGTAGTAGTAGTAGTAGTGTAGTAGTAGTAGTAGTAGTAGTATAGTAGTAGTAGTAGTAGTAGTAGTAGTAGTAGTAGTAGTAGTAGTGTAGTAGTAGTAGTAGTAGTAGTAGTAGTAGTAGTAGTAGTAGTAGTAGTAGTAGTAGTAGTAGTAGTAGTAGTAGTAGTAGTAGTAGTAGTAGTAGTAGTAGTAGTAGTAGTAGTAGTAGTAGTAGTAGTAGTAGTAGTAGTAGTAGTAGTAGTAGTAGTAGTAGTAGTAGTAGTAGTAGTAGTAGTAGTAGTAGTAGTAGTAGTAGTAGTAGTAGTAGTAGTAGTAGTAGTAGTAGTAGTAGTAGTAGTAGTAGTAGTAGTAGTAGTAGTAGTAGTAGTAGTAGTAGTAGTAGTAGTAGTAGTAGTAGTAGTAGTAGTAGTAGTAGTAGTAGTAGTAGTAGTAGTAGTTGTAGTAGTAGTAGTAGTAGTAGTAGTAGTAGTAGTAGTAGTGTAGTAGTAGTAGTAGTAGTAGTAGTAGTAGTAGTAGTAGTAGTAGTAGTATAGTAGTAGTAGTAGTAGTAGTAGTAGTAGTAGTAGTAGTAGTAGTAGTAGTAGTGTAGTAGTAGTAGTAGTAGTAGTAGTAGTAGTAGTAGTAGTAGTAGTAGTAGTAGTAGTAGTAGTAGTAGTAGTAGTAGTAGTAGTAGTAGTAGTAGTAGTAGTAGTTAGTAGTAGTAGTAGTAGTAGTAGTAGTAGTAGTAGTAGTAGTAGTAGTAGTAGTAGTAGTAGTAGTAGTAGTAGTAGTAGTAGTAGTAGTAGTAGTAGTAGTAGTAGTAGTAGTAGTAGTAGTAGTAGTAGTAGTAGTAGTAGTAGTAGTAGTAGTAGTAGTAGTAGTAGTAGTAGTAGTAGTAGTAGTAGTAGTAGTAGTAGTAGTAGTAGTAGTAGTAGTAGTAGTAGTAGTAGTAGTAGTAGTAGTAGTAGTAGTAGTAGTAGTAGTAGTAGTAGTAGTAGTAGTAGTAGTAGTAGTAGTAGTAGTAGTAGTAGTAGTAGTAGTAGTAGTAGTAGTAGTAGTAGTAGTAGTAGTAGTAGTAGTAGTAGTAGTAGTAGTAGTAGTAGTAGTAGTAGTAGTAGTAGTAGTAGTAGTAGTAGTAGTAGTAGTAGTAGTAGTAGTAGTGTAGTAGTAGTAGTAGTAGTAGTAGTAGTAGTAGTAGTAGTAGTAGTAGTAGTAGTAGTAGTAGTAGTAGTAGTAGTAGTAGTAGTAGTAGTAGTAGTAGTAGTAGTAGTAGTAGTAGTAGTAGTAGTAGTGTAGTAGTAGTAGTAGTAGTAGTAGTAGTAGTAGTAGTAGTAGTAGTAGTAGTAGTAGTAGTAGTAGTAGTAGTAGTAGTAGTGTAGTAGTAGTAGTGTAGTAGTAGTAGTAGTAGTAGTAGTAGTAGTAGTAGTAGTAGTAGTAGTAGTAGTAGTAGTAGTAGTAGTAGTAGTAG